>VDFB02368605.1:0-13617 GCA_007258455.2 Sequoia sempervirens | reverse complement strand
ATGGGTAGATGAGATTTTTAGCAACTCCATGATGGAGATTTGTGCTGGCATTCTCTTGAGTTGATCTAGGACAATGTGGCCATTAGGAACAGATCTAGATGTAGGAACTTTGTTTGGCTGGGATGATCTTGCGATGGTAACTTTTCTACCTCTTGTGGTGACTCCACAATCGGCATGGGTAAAGCCAAATTTCACAGGTAGGATCACTTTCATTACTAGTAGTTTTGTTTCTTTTCCCACGGCAAGGTTGATCATTATAATTGATTGTGGGCAATTGTCTTTTTTTTTTTTTCGGTGTATGATGTTGATCCCATAGGTTGAGTCATAAGGGCTCGTTCGATGTTGAGCACCTTGGGGATCAATTGATCATATGTGGTTATCCCTTGAACCTTGAGGTGGAATGCCAAGAGGCCATCAAGCTTGGTGATGATGGTGCAAACTTGTTGTTCTTTTGGCATGGTCCATTTGCTTTGATTGGCCTTGGATCGCCTTCATTGTAGGAATAAAGCAAAAGATTCACCCTTTCCTTGTTTCAGAGCTGAGAGTTCTTCTAGACTAACATCCATTGCAATTTTGCATGCGTAGTTCTTAATGAATGCGTCTATAATTTCTTGAAATGTTCTAATGCCTGAAGGTAGGCGAGAGAACCATTCCATAGTGTGACTTGCCAAACTTCTAGGAAATAGCTGCATCAAATAAGTATCGTCGTATGCTACTTCCATGCAATGAACTTGGAATTCCCTGATGTGATCTTCAGGGTTTCTCGTCCCTCAATATTTGTCAAATTAAGGGATCTCAAATCCCTTGGGGAATGGTTTCATTACTAGGCTCCTATCAAATGGATACAGACAAAAGTTGCTTGGTGTCTTTGTTGTTTTCCATGATTGAAGATTGAGTACTTGTTGCGAGATAAACTTTATTTATTTCGTCACATCATTTTGCAGATTAGGGGGTGGGATGAAGGTGTTTTGAGGTGTTTCAATTGTGGGTTGGATGGGTGGGTTGGTTGGTGTGTTGTTTGATGGTATCTGTATGTTATGCTGAGTTAGGTAGGCTTCCACCTACTTTTGTATGAATAATGCCTATTGTTGATCTTGCTATTGTTGGGCTAAGATTTGTGCTTTTTGTTGTTCCAACAACAGTTATTGTTGTTCTTGTTGTTGGGCTACTAATTCAGCTACTTCTTGTTGCCCTTGATATTGCTTAATTGCTTGTTGATATGCTTGCAATTGTAATGCTTGTCTTTGTGCAAGAAGTTGTGCTTGTTATGCTTGTGCTACTTGTGCTTGTGCTGCTTGTGCTTGTAAAAGAAGTTGTGCTTGAGCAGCCTTTTGTGCTTTCAATGCTTGAGCGGCTTCTTCTTGTTGTTGTTGTTGCAATAAAGCTTGGGCTTGTGCAGCTTGTTGTGTTTGTAGTGTGGCTTGGGTTACTTGGGTGGCTTGCACAGCTTGAGCAACTTGTTGAGTAGCTAGGTATAAAGCTTTTTATTTTTGCACTTGTTGAAATCCCCTTTTAAAAGAAGCTTGCAATGCCATGTTGTATTGGCTTGATGTGGTGGAAGTTGGTGGTGGTGGGGGTGGTGGTGGATTTAGAATGGAGTTTGTGGTAGTGGTGAGCAATGATGTCATGCTGATTATTTGAGTGGTGGATGGTGTTGTTGATGTGGTGGTTTGAGTGATAAGTGGTGCTATTGATGTGATTGGTCCTTGAGAGACCATGCATTGTGATGTTAGGGGGGTGTTTGATGATGTTGCAATTACTTGTGTATTTGTTGTCTGTTGTTGTGATATCGATGACAAGTTTTGAGCATTTGGCATAATGCTTTGATTGATGCTTGGGATGTTGGTTTGGTTGATAGTTGGTAGGGGGAAGCCCTAAGCCAAGGAGTGGTGTGGATGATGATGGAAATGGTGGAAGAGGTGTAAATGTGAGGGGTGCGAGTTCTTGTGAAAATGATGTGGTGTTAAAGATGCCCCCTGGTTTGAACATGTCAACCTCCCCTTGCAAATTTGTCAGGAGGGAAATTTGAGGTGTTGCATAGAAAAATGATGATGATGGATCATGATGGAAGGTGAGAGGAACATTTTTATGTAATGGGTTTTTAGGTATTTTTTGTTCCAAGATTATTTTTGCATCTATTTCTTGATTGTTAACAAGGGGGTGTGTTTGAATAGCATTAAGAAATGCATTTCCCTTATTAACATTAGTTTGGGTTGGAGCAAGAGATGTCATGATTTGTGGAATGTTTTCAGTGATATTTTGGGATGAGGGTGTGGATGAGATGGGAATGGTGGATGAGATTGGAGAAAAATGTCTTCACTATGGTGCTCATGTCAAAATACGAAGGCAATTTGGCCCCTTGCTTTGCTAGTTCAAGCATGTATAATGAAGGGTTAAGCCTCATCATGATATTGATGATCTTATGGTTTTCTTTAGATTTTGAAGAATTTTAGCTATTTCATCATGAGACATGCCAGCGTAGATCCTTCCTGGGATTCTTTTGGTGGTTTTGTGATGATGCTGTAGTTGCCACTGTGATTTATAGACCAATTTTATTCATTTCAAGAGTGTTTCTTTGACTTAAATCTCTTGGCGTGCTTCTTGTTATTTCCATGCTCTTCTTGTATTGAGATTCAGTTTGAAACTACAAACAAGGATGAATTTTTAAGAAATGGGAGATGAATCTCTTGATTCTTTGGATTGATCTTTATTTTATGTCTCAAAGCAAAAAAATATAGGATATCTTGAGGATCGAAAAGTGATATGATGATGATGCAAAAGATGTATGACATGGATGTTATGATCTTTTGGTAAGTCTTGAAGGAGATACTGCTTCTTTAGGAATTTCATATATGTAGGGATTTTATTTTGGATTTGATTTTGGATTTTGGATTTGTCCTTGATTTTGAACAAAAAGACCCTAGGATGTTTGGATGATTATCTAAGGGTTATATTTGATCAAAATATGATAATTTGAATATGTGTGGGGAGAAGGATGCATCTACCCACACCTATTCAAACAAGATGATAGTCTCACTAAGCATATGAAGAAGGATTCATCTAAATATACTAAGTTAAACAAGATGATTTTGATAACTTTGACTAAGCATATGCAAAAGGATGTATCTACACATACCTAGCCAAAGGTGACTTTGATAAAGTTTTCAAGGATTTAGTCTCAATGATTTTGATGATTTTGATTTTTCAAAATAGCCTAGTATTAAGGATGATTTCAAGATTTTCCAAAAAGTGATTGCGAGATGATGTTTGTTTTGATGTTTGAAGGATGGATGAAAAAGATTTTTATTTTATTTGATCCTAAGATGAACCTTAAAAAGACACTTTTTTTTCCTAGACCTAGGTATTGAAGAGCATACAATGCTTCTATAGACTTTTGTAACCAAGAAATGATTCCATTTTAACATACATTTTCAGATTTTGAACCAATGACTTTTGTTTTGGGACTTAAATTTTTTGAGGATCATGAGGCTTCAATCATACATGAAAGTTAATTTTGCTTAGCTTTGATTAATGGATTTATTTTACCAAAAACACTTTCTTTGATTAAGTTTTCAAACTAAGATGTCCAATGTCTAAATTTCTTCAAAACCCACAAGATATGTTATGTGGAAATTCGATGAACTCAAGGAAAAGGTTTTCCTATTTTTCACTCTAGTAGAAAAATAGAGATGCAATCCAATGTTTAGAAACCTCTAAAGATGTAAATCCCAAGGGAAAGCAATAACATATGGATTAAGTCAATCATATTTTTCTTCCAAAGGGTTTGAAATTTGGATGAAAATGTTAAGTGTTGTTTTCAAAATGTTTTTCAATCAAGCAATGCATTTTGTAACCCAAGGGAATAAGTACAAGCCTATGGATGTGTAAGACAATATTTGTTGGATTCCCACTTGAACAAATTTAGCTACATATATTTGAGTGAATGGTTAGTCGCCCTTGTGGCTCCCCTCCCACGACACTCACTTATCTGGGGCAGCCAAGCATCAGCACCATGAAACTCCCATGGCATGTTTCCATTTCTACTAAAGACTACAGCAAAGGGTGTGGGGTGGCTTGAGAATGACCATTCTTGCACCAAAATGGGTCGTTAAAGAGGATTTTGGCCAACTCTAGCACATGGGTTCTAGTAAGGCCTTTCCATTCGTGACCCATATGTAAAGAGTCCTTTTGGATCCATATTGTAGGAATCAAGCTGCATGATATTGGAATTTACTCCAATACCAACATTTATATCCTGGCTGGAAATACTCTTGGCTTTAGAGTGTTACTAGTTGAGTTGTTCCCTTGGGTGAGTACTTTTTCTGCAAGGAAGGCCATCTAGGATAAACAAAAGCGAGTAAAGACAAAATCCATAACTTCGATCAATCTTTGATGGCAACAAAGAGAGATAATATACGCGATAATTCCCCCACTCACTCACACAAGATCTTGTTCAACTTTAAACCCAAATCTAAGTGTGGAGGTGATTGCTTTATCTCACCCTAAAGTCATGAAAAGGCCTTTTGATTCTCGTCCTTAAAGTGTGAGAGAAGCACATACGTCCTTTTTCAATGCCTTTAGTTTAAGTAAGCTTTCACAAAAAACAAAGTTGCACTTGTTATTTTTAAATCCACAAAGAAAAATGTGAGCTTTTTTAAGCACCAAAAGACATGTGAGAGATACTTTGTTCAATTGTTAATCCAAGAAACAAAATCTAGAAAGTTGTGATCCTAAAGTTTGTTTTAGCCTTTGCAAGAAGAAATTGAAAGATTCTTTTTTAAACCCAAACAAAAATTAGTGTCCTGAGAAAGAAGAGATAACATTTTCATGAAAAAGTGTTTAAACACACACTAAAGTGTTTAAACAAACACTAAAGTGTTAAAAAAACACTTCAATCTTTCAAAACATTATCTTCATGCTTCGTTTTCCTTCATCTATTGTCTTCGCTTTTCTTTGTTCTCCTTTTTTTTCCTCATTTTCCTCGCTTTCCTTTTACCTTTTTCGCTTTCTTTTGTTTCCCTTTTACTTGATTCCAATGCTTAATTTTAACCTATTTCCTACAAACATCACAAATAAGAGTTACACATGTATTACAAAACGATAAAAAATATTTAAAAAAATAAAAATAAAAATAAAACTCACAAGACATGTCCACTATTTTGATAAAACAAAATTAGCAAGCCAAATGAGTTTTTGATGAAAAATAACCCCATGATACAAGATCATTGATTAAAAAAAATAAAAAAATAAAAAAAAATTAATTGACTTAATAAATAACGAAAGATAACCTGAAAGGTATTCTATCTTACTATCAAGCCAACCAAAGTATTAATTATAATGAAAAAATAGAAATGAGTCAACTAAAAAAAAGCAAAAAAAACTAAATGTGAGAATCATGGATAAATGGTCTAAGCCCTAGCCATACCTAGGCTGGTGATAATCACTGGAATTTTTTTCAAGTTAATGTCATTGTGCATATGAAAAAATAAATGCCACCATTGGAAAGGGTTTATATAATGCTAGATATGGTGTCATTTACTATATGCATGGATAAGTTAGTTTGCATTAAAGCGCCAGCCCATAAATTGTTGGCTTTTTTCATCCTCCTCCTTCCTCAAATGGCCTGTAAATATGATTCACCTTTACGTTGATTTCCTATAAATGGCTAGAATCAAACTTATTTTTGGCGTGACGACGCGAAACAATGCGTGGATATATCAAATGAAAAATAAAGTTGTACGCCACTAGTTTTGACTTTCTCCCCTTTTGACCTATATCATGCAGCTAGAAGTTTAAACTAAAAAAGAAACAAACATATAGGCTAACTCCTCTAGTGTACCATCATTTAAGAGCATGATCACAAAATAGATCAAAGGATTATTTCCATGGTGCTTAATCATAAAAAGAAAGCACAAATCTAAGAACCAAGACATAGCAGGTATAGAGGGCGCACATTTACTTCTAACATTGTTTTGAACAACAGACAAAGAATGGTTAGACTTTTAAATCCTAATGAATAGGCATATGATATGCACTGCACCAATAGTAGGTGAAATTTTCTATTTTAAAAAATAAACGCTTCCTTGTAAGGTGTAGTTTAGATGCCAATAACTATGCATAGCTTTAGTTTTGCATATTGCTTTCAATGCCAAACTCAAATTTCCCACAAGAATTCCTTCTTTCAAAATATGTTTGAATTGTGGAGTTTGATATTGACTAAGTTATTCTAATTTGTAAGGAGAATTTGTTTACATCTGCGTGTACTATTCTTGAGTTGTTTTACAAGAATGATTTATAGCTCTATTCATTTCCTTTGGAATGATATGAATAGTACAAATACACTTCCCTTAACATCAAAAAAAAGAAAGAAAGAAACCAAAGCACTTATCCAAATGTATAAGCGTAAATTTTTGTGTATATCTTATTATTTGTACTCATTTAAGTAAAACCTTTGTAGCTGTACAATTTTTGGTTTACATGACAGTTACCTAGACAACAGTACTAGCTAACATGAGTTGAATCTAAGCATAAGATTTATTTTTTTATTTTTATTTTATTTTTCTTCTAACATTCAACAACAAATGCAGCTTTGATGTGAGGCGCAACTTTCCTAGATTTGAGACACCTGTAAGGAAGTCTTGTTTTCTAGTAACCATACATAACCAACAAATTATATTTATTGGAAAGCTTATAAATACTCTTTGAAATCTAAAAAGCTCAAAGACAAAAACTATCACATGATCATATGACTAGTTAAGATGTCAAAACATTTCATTTGAAAGCAGAAGCATTGATATTATCATATAAGAAAATAGCTAACAAATAATATGAATTGGTTCTAATTTCCATGTAGTTAGAATGTCTACAACCTTGAAGTTTATTGGAGGTTCAGCCCTCCTAGTGCCACAATGTGGATGATAAATCTGCAACATGTTTAGATCTCAACATAATAATATGTTAGTCATTTGAAACACATTAAATTCAACATCCTTATGAAATACTCAACCATGCTAAAATATGCAAAACTAAATAGAACAAAATAACTAATTGCAAGCATATAAGAATGTGATCAAAACTTTATCTCATATTGGATTGGTGCTATTGTGGAAAATAGCCCTTTCCCAACCCTTGACAAGCTTGATGTTGCAAATGATGGTGGACAAAATCAGCTCTCAATTGAAGAGAGTGACTTTGTATAAGATTTGCGGATCAAATTATAGAGGATTTGTTGAAGGATGAAGCCTCTATTTAAAGATTATCAAGTTAAAATAATTCTTATGAGAGAGAAATGTGGGACTTAAAAGAAGCTAATGAAAAGAGGCCCACTTGTCAGCTTGTGATAGGCTTGAGGATGAGGCACATTTTGGTCAATGTGCCAAAGAGGAGATTTCAAATTTGAATTTGAGAGTTAGTATTGAGTTGACTTGTGCAAAGGGACATAAAGACCTCTTAAATGTTTGTTGTATGTACATGTCCACTTGTTTTTGGTGAAATTTGAGAATATTCCTTTTATGCCAAGTTGAAAGTAAATAAAGATTTTGATAAATCAATTAAGTAAATTTCATGTGTGCAGAAGTGGCAAAATCTAGAGAATACAAGTGATTAGGATTAGCATTTAATCATGGATTAGATTAATTAAGATGATGTTAGATGTTTTATTGTTTACTTAGATTTATGGATTTAAATAAAATAAAAGGGAGATATGAAAGGTGATAAAGATTTAGTTAAATAATTATTTGATTTATTTAGGTGGATAGTGATAGGACAAGTAAATAAAAGTTAATTTATTTTAATTTTATGTTGACATAATCCTTAGAGATTAATCAACTAAACTTGGTTTTATTTAATTAAGTGAATATGATTGGTTAAATATGCATGATGTCAATTTGGCGTTATATAGATCTCAATCAACCCAACTATTATTCCAAAAAGCGTTCTTCACTAACTAGCAAGTTCATTAAATATTCCAAAGGGTCACCAAAATTTTACCCTAAGTTTTTGTAAAACACGAACCTTGAATAAATTCTAAACCCTAAACACTAAGCCATTCATTTTGTCCTACCTAGGATCTTAAAGTGAAATTTGGTTGCCTTAGGCAACTCCACCAAATTTCATTCCCTTATGCCATGTAATTTTTTCCTAGGATCTTACTACATGTAGATCCCCTTAAGTTATCTTATTACCCTAAACCCTAAAATATAAATTCTAAACCGTAAACCCTAAAGCCATCATTTTTTCTTTAAAGGATCTTAATTAAATTTGGTTGCCTTAGGAAACTTCACCAAATTTTATTCACTTGAGCCATGCAATTTTCTCCTAGGACCTCACTAGACATAGACCCCCTTAAGCCATCATGTCACCCTAAATTGTAATTTGATTTCTTAAGGGTTCCCAATATGAAATTGCTTAAGGGGATCAAAGAAGTTCTTAAAATTTTGTGATCAAAGTTTCCCAAGGCAACCAAATTTAACAATAATAAGATCATGCAAGATTATAATATGAATGAGATTTCATGATCTAGGTTGGTCAGTTGAAACAAGAGTAGATCTCAATCAACTATTCCACAAGTAAATGTTCTTCACTAACTTGCAAGTTCATTATATTCCAAGGGGCACCAAAACTTCACCCTAAGTTTTGTAAACCCTAAACCCTAAACTCTAAAATCTAAACCCTAAACACTAAACCATTCATTTTGTCCTACACAGTAGAAGTGGAATTTGGTTGTCTTAGGAAAATCCACCAAATTTCATTCCCTTATGCCATGTAATTTTGTCCTAGGATCTTACTACATATATCCCCTTAAGTTATCCTATTACTTTAAACCCTAAACTCTAAACTCTAAACCCTAAACCCTAAAGCCATATTTTTTTCTTTAAATGATTTAAATGAAATTTGGTTGCCTTGGGAAACTTCACCAAATTTTATTCACTTGAACCATGTCATTTTCTCCTAGGACCTCACTAGACGTAGATCCCCTTAAGCCATCTTTTCACCCTAAATTGTAATTCAATTTCTTAAGGAGTCCCAATATGACATTTCTTAAGGGGATCAAAGAAGTTCTT
The DNA here is from genome assembly GCA_007258455.2 of Sequoia sempervirens. Lineage (NCBI taxonomy): Eukaryota > Viridiplantae > Streptophyta > Pinopsida > Cupressales > Cupressaceae > Sequoia > Sequoia sempervirens. Next base: position 4,555 of record VDFB02368605.1, on the reverse strand, counting down.
AAAATTTGGTGATCAAAGTTGTCCAAGGCCCAACCAAATTTAACAATAATAAGATCCTACAAGATTATATAATATTAATAGTTTATTGTATTTTCATTCAAGTAACATGTTCCTTAGACATATAAATGAGGCTTACATATAATTTTATCATTTGTATTCAATTATTTAAGGCCATTTATATTGGATTGTTTAAAGGTATTTCCCAAACATGTATCTTACATCTTGAAATTACAAATATAATGCAAGTTCACTCATATCTTAAAGATCACATGGATCCATTCAATAATATTCACAATCCACCTCCACACCATCCATCTCCACCACCTTCACCTCCACCTCCACCCACTCGACCTTGTAACCCCCCACCTCCACCACTTGAAATCAATGAAGATGCTTGTTTGCAAGCACAAACCAATGCCAATGTTAGAACCATCCAAGATCAAATCAACATTATTCAAAATGAAGAATGTGTCGGACCTCCTATGAGGATGTTTGCATCTAGGATGAAAACCCTTGTTGATGCTGTTAGGGCTATGGATGGGATAGTAGATGAGCATCGACAATGGCTAGAGGAGAGGAGAACTACCTACTTTAATATTTTCCATTATGAATTTAATAAGTTGTTCTAGTTATAAGAAAATTAAAAAATCTCCTACTTGTCATTTGCATATATATTTTACAACTATGGATATTTGAATGATTGTTTTTCAACTCAAATAAAGAGTACTTTTATATTTTCCATTAGAAATTTAATAAGCTATTTGAATTTATAGTATAGTTGTAATGACAAAAAATGTCAACAAGGATTTCATTCTATGATAGAATCTCAATAAGGATTTCATTCTATAGAATAGGGTTATTGATATTTGAAAGATTCTTTTGAACTAACATAAAAGAGGACTTTTATATTTTATCAACAAGGATTTCACTATGTAGAATATGGTAGAATATAGGGAAAATGTATGAATCGATAGTATTAAAATCAAATACCTAAAAAATCAAACCCTAGGACCTTAATCTTAATAATGATTTCATTTTGTAGAATAAGGTTATGGGTATTTGAAATATTTTTTTGAGCTAAAATAAAAGACTACTTCAATTTTTTCCATTATGAATTTCATAAGCTATTCTGGGTATGTGCAGGATCTTCATGGAAAAAATAGGCCCTTAAGTGGCAAAAAATTCAGAAAAATCAGTGTTAGGCAACTTGACATAAAAATTTGAATAAGTTATCTATATTATTTCAAAAATATGTAAGAATAGAATCTATACAAAATTGAATGTAGTTTCTAAACTACTAGGTTTATTTAAAAATAAATAAAATCTATTTGGTGAAAATTTAAAATTTCAATGCAATAGTACCTAAATTTTAGGGAAAAAATAAGAAGTAGGTGTCTATCTGACCACCCTAACCATAATAAAATGATAATATTTTTTTATAAGATTTTATATATAAGTAGAGGACTCATGTCCAGATGTGATGCATATTTTTTTGTGATTTTTTCCAAGTGAATAATTAATTATGAGTTTTTTATTACAACTTTTAAAAAATATAAAAACTTGTATGTCTGACCACCTTAACTTGGTCAAAACTTCATGAAATTTATTTATTTCTTTCTTTAATCCTATAGTATGTGAAGCATAGAATGTGACCCATGTTTTGGATTCAAAAAATGTGATACCATTTAAAAGTTATAGATTTTTTTCAATCAACCTATTGATGAGGACTTTAGTCATAATTCTAATAGAAAAATAATAATTATTATTTATTAAACTCAAAATAAATCATAACTTATATTGGTAGAAAGCTAAGAATACCCTCTAAAAACCCTTTTCATTTAATAAATTTTGGGTAAAACAAAATCATCAACCACATACCCTACAAATACCCATAATATTGCCACTTTTTGGCCCATCATGATCATGCACATACCCTTCTAATTATTGGAAAATCAAAAGAATCTCCCTCCTGCATATGTTTTACAAATATGGGTATTTAAATTTATTTTTTGAGCTAAAATGGAAGTTTACTTTTATATTTTCCATTATGAATTTAATAAGCTATTGCAGTTTATGGACCAGTCAACAAAGATTTCATTCTATGATAGAAAATCTCAACAAATATTTCATTTTGTAGAATAGGGTAGAATCCATGGAAAAGGTATTGATCAAAAGTATCAAACATCAAATATATAGAAAACAAACCCTAAGACTCTAATCTAAACAATGATTTCATTATGTTGAATAGGGTTATGGGTATTTAAGAAAAAAAATTGAGCTAAAATAAAAGAGTACTAATAAGCTATTCCAATTTATAGTATAGTTGTAATGACAAAACAATCTTGACAAGGAATTCATTATGTAGAATAAGGTTATAAGTATTTGAAATATTTTTGAGCTAAAATTGTACTTTTATAGTTTACCTTATGAGTTTAATAATCTATTCTAATTTATAGTATAGTTGTAATGATAGAAAATCCCAACAAGAATTTCATTTTGTAGAATAGAGTAGAATCAAGGGAAAAGGCATGAATCAATAGAATCAACTATCAAATACATAAAACTAAAACCCTAGGACCCTAATCCAGCAATGAAGCACAAATGAACATAGAAATATAAAATGATAAAATAATATTACCAACAATCTCTATGCCATGGTTAAATCACCTTCATTGCTCTTCTCCATTTTACTTTATATCAAAGATAGTAGTTGTTGTTGTCTCTAGCTAGCTAAGGTAGAAATGAAAGGGAAATGTCTCTTTTATAGAAAACCAAATTTGAATGAAGGGTCAATATCAAATAATGAAGATCAATGGATATGATTGCTTGAGAAGCAATGAAATAGGGTTAGGGAAAAAATAGGGTTTAGTTAGGGATTGATGGATTAAAAGGTAATAAAACCTTATCAAGGGTGGAAATTAATTGAGATGTGAAGGGATATGAATGGCACAGATAAAGAGAAAGGATAAGAATGACACATATAAAGAGGTTGTAGAGTAAATTAAATAATTATTTAATTATAGAAGAAAGGGCAAAGGTTGATTTTAATTAAAATAACAATTTAATTAAAAGTGGGGAAAAATGACAAAATATTAAATAATTAAAATAAATGTTTAATAGCAAGGGAAAGGTGGAAAATAATTAATTAAATAAAATGTATTTAATTATGGAAGAAAAAACTAATGAATAATTAAATAAGAATTTATTTAATTAATCAAGGAATAATAAAAGAAGAAATGAATTAATTAAATAATTAAAATTATTTATTAATAGAAGAATATGACTTTAGACAATAATTAAATAATTAAAATTATTTAATTATGTAGGGGAAGAAGTGGAAAATTATTCTTGTAGGCTTAGGATATTTTTCAGTGTCTAAATTTGCCTCTCTATGATGCAATGCACCTTATCATGTTGTGTCAAAGAAATTTAGTCCAAGACATGCCCTAGTAGAGACACGATAGACCCATGTCCCCTCAAGTTTTATTTTGAAAATTTTGAAGATCTCAAAAAAATTGAAAATTTATTCTGACAAGCAAATTGGATAGGGGTGAATGCAAGGATTGACAAAAATAAATGTTAGCAGGAGGAAAATATTAGCATGGAGTTAGACGATTGAAGAGGGATTGATATTTTAGTTGAGAGATGCTAAGATTGCATGTTTATATCATTGGGAATTAGAAATATGGAAAATGACAATAAGTACCATGGTATGATATAGACCAAGGTGTGCAATGTTATCCCTTTTTGAAAACAAGACACTTAACAGATAAGGAATGCCATTAATCATACTAGGAGAAAAGCTGCCCCAATCTTTTTGTAAAGATAAATTGTAAATACTGATCAAATAAAAAGGTCATGAGACTTCATTGCTCCTCTAAATCCTTCTCGGAACATCCTCGAGGTGGCTAGTAACATTAACAAAAGATAAATACAAGAAAGGATAAGACAAACTAAACCAACAAATTCAACAACCATTTAGATTTGTTTTTCCAATGATTGTGTGTTGATATGATTTATAGGATTGATTGGTTGGTTGATTTATTGATTGATTGATTGATTGATTGATAACACCTTGTTTTTAAAAATGGAAAATGTCCTATAATACATCAAGTTTTACTTTTATCATGCAACCACTTGTATAAGAAAAATGATAAGGTTGATAAATGATAATGCCTAATTTCAAGGACACATGTTATATTAGACAAATGATAAATGTTATGTTATGGATAGTGACTAGCAGAAAACCCTAAAGGATTGACCTAGTGCCTCAAGGGCTCATCAGTGATGGCCTTGTCTATGTAACATGCGTAGAGACAAGCTAGTTTGACCTTGACACGGGTGAAAGATACTTTATTATGAATAATGATTGACTTTATTTGACAAACCCTAAGGACTAAAATAGTGCCTCAAGGGCTCATTGATGATGGCCTTGCCTACATGAAGTCATAGAGGTAACATAATTTGATCATCTTTGACTTGGCATGACTTGACATTGTTTTTAGGATTTTGAAGGCTATTTGTTTTTTTTTGGATGTTTGGGAATATTTCAATG